>CM062291.1:347625937-347673118 GCA_031216915.1 Pictodentalium vernedei
GGAGAGAGATACGCCTTCGCACGAGGAGCTTCTTCTATGTTGAATTCTGTAATAGCAAATCAATGAGCATATTTTGCAATCGAAACTGACCAGGTCGTTCTTCCCGAAAATCGATTTTCCTATCTTTAGGTCTAGCCTGCACTTAGCCTAAATGAAAATCCTGCGCCAGGCCAGCCAACTATAGATTAGGCTATATGCATAACAGCCATCGTTTGATTCGTTTCACAACGAGAATAGGCCTATGTTGTAAACTAGCGTGCCACACCTTAATGATTCTATAGGTAGGGATCTGCGAATCACAAATTTCTTTTCGAATCGAATCTCGAATCGAATCGTGTCTGATATCGACTTCAAATCGAATCCCAAATCGAATCTTAAAAGACAAGTTATTTTATATTGCATCAAATGGAAGTTACGGAACACTGTGATGACCCTTACGCGACGGAGTGAACACCTTAAACATCAATAACTAAATATTCTCTGTAGCACCGTCGCTGAAACAGCTAGGCCTATTGTCCATAGTTTTAGTTTTTCAAGGCCTAACTTGTACTATTCACGTTCTTGTTCATCTGTTGCTAGGCTTACCACCCCCCCCACCCCCACCCCGCTTCTCCGATGGAAATTTTGTTACCAGCAGAAGTATAATTCCAGAGGCTCTAAAAAGCCATCTGAATGCATTTCTTTTGTGGTCCTCCAACTTGCCCCCCCCCCCCCCCCCCACCCTTTCGTAGGCTACGTTCCATCCAGTAAAACAACAATTTGTAAATCTGAAAACTCTTGTGAACTGAATGCTTCTTGTTGAGGATAAAACACTCCAACATACAAGGATATCGCCCACTTCCCGGGACGTGTGGGGGGGGGGGGGGAGGGGAGGGGTCAAGGTGACAATATTAGTACTATTTCATTCAATTCTGCTTTAGCAGATTAATACCATCTTCCACCCTCACCCCACCCCAACAGAAACACAAAGACCGTGACGTGGGTGATTCAGGCTTCGGAGATTGAGAATTTGAGTGACAATTTAATCAAACGAAGGCAGTTGGGTTACAGATCAGATGCAAAATAGAACTTGGGCATGATGGGGCCTAAGTCAAAGCCCGCTGTGCCCGTAATCTTATAAAATTAGTGGATACTGCCTTTCAATCTTATCAAAGAGGTTACTATGATTATGAATGCTTCCGTAGCGGCTGTACATTCACACTTGTGACGACCCATAATCTCAAACACAACAAACAAATCTGGTTTCAAAACGCGCGCGTGCACTCTTGTGACGTTTGATGACGTTAAATTTACCGCATTTCTTTTGACTCTTTGACCCTGAATGGTGATTTCGCGTCGGTTCAAAATATTCATTTTTATGGCTTACTCGAAGAAATTTTTGGCTCAACATGAAGACTGTTAAGTTGTTTGTTAACAACCACGTCGGGACGATGACAAACATATTAATTTATATTCTGGTTATGATGTTGATGACAAACAACACACACGCATCGAGCTGAAGAAGAACTAACGTCTGCAAAGTTGGAGTTTCAAAAAATACCAGCGTCCAGTTGACTTTGGAACTTGGAAGTTCACATATTTGTTCAACGTGGAATAACTACAAATGTCTGGTGAGTAGTTTTTTGTGGAATTATCGAAGCCCTATATTCTGTTTTAGTTCGATCAAACACTGAATTTGAATTTAGTGTAATTAGGCTGTCGAATTCAACTCTTGCGAACCACTATCCTGTATCCATCGACATTGTGCGTGTGTCGGTGGTTTCCTGAATTTCAAAAGTGAATGTTTATTTCCTCAAGTGCAGTGTGCAAGTTCACGAAGGTCAGTTGGCTTTCAAATTCAATACAAGATGTCGCGATCCCCAATTTACGTAAATGTACACATGATACCTATTTTTCTTCTATTGTTGCGGGGCCCCAAGCATAGAAAATTAGACAGAATGTTTTGATTTTAGAATTTAGTTGCAACTTGCACGTGAAACGAAAGTCAAAGCACTGTATTAAATTGTTATAAATGAAACCAATCACAGTTACACAGCACCTTCACAATTCAAATACAATATTATACATTTAATTTCAAAATCTGGGAGAGTGCCAAAGCTTACTGTTCTCGTGAAGTGTCACTATCATGCCACAGGAAATCAACAACAGAATGACATGAAGTAGACTTTGAAATGGACAACTGATATTGATAATGCATTGAGATGCACTGAAATGTCAATAAATGACGCCTCCAGTTTTCACTGCAACTTGAAAGCAACACCATGTCAATTGTACAAGAAAGCTTTTTATGTGTACCCATACTATGTATGGTACACATAATGCCGGCATTCGGGGTGACCATCCGTCGTTTCGTCCATCCTTGTCTGTCCGTCCGTCCGTCCGTCTGTATCCATTTCTTTGGCACTCGATAACTTGAAAAATATTGCTTGGATTGTCAAGTTACTTTATATTTGTGTTCAGGTTACTGATGTGCCGAGCTGTATAGTTTTTGGTGTAAATCTAATGATTTGATTCCGAGATATTAACCCTTTATCCTTCAAATTGATATTTCTCACATTCTTATTTTTAGAGTTATCCCCCTCTTTTGACTTAGAAATTGCAGGAAATAGACATTATTTGTCTGTTCAGCCTGTATCTCAGGTATGAGTTATCGGATTTCAGTGAAATATGGCATGCAGTTTGCCAAACACCAAACAATTTACCATACCTTTTGACTTAGAAATTGTTGAAAACTTTTGAAGAAAATGGGGGGGGGGGGGGGGGGGGTTATTCTGGATTGGGGTTATTGGATTTCAGTGAAATATGGCATGCAGTTTGCCTATGACAAAGGCTTCTGCCTCATTGCATAAAACTTCCAAACACCAAACAATTTACCATACCTTTTGACTTAGAAATTGTTGAAAATTTTCAAAGAAAATGGGGGGGGGGGGGGAGGGGTATACTGGATTGGGGTTATCAGATATCAGTGAAATATGGCATGCAGTTTGCCTATGACAAAGGCTTCTGCCTCATTGCCTAAAACTTCCAACACCAGACAATTTACCATACCTTTTGACTTAGAAATTGTTGAAAAGTTTCAAAGAAAATGGGGGGGGGGGGGGGGGGGGGAGTATACTGGATTGGGGTTATTGGATTTCAGTGAAATATGGCATGCAGTTTGCCTATGACAAAGGCTTCTGCCTCATTGCATAAAACTTCCAAACACCAAACAATTTACCATACCTTTTGACTTAGAAATTGTTGAAAATTTTCGAAGAAGATGGGGGGGGGGGGGGGAGGGGTATACTGGATTGGAGCTATCAGATTTCAGTAAAATATGGCATGCAGTTTGCCTATGACAAAGGCGTATACTGGATTGCATCCGTCTGTCTGTGCATCCTTCCACCCGTTCGTTCGTACATACGAGAATATTCATAACTTAAGTAAATCATTATGGAATTAAATGAAACTTAGTTTGCTATTAAATTGTAACATTGCCGAAGACTAGAATGAATTTTGGTGTTGTCAGATAATTTTTTTTATTTTATTAGACTAATTTAGATAATTATACCCCCACTTTCGAAGAAAATGGGGGTATACTGGATTGCATGCTTCTGCCTCATTGCATAAAACTTCCAAACACCAAACAATTTATCATACCTTTTGACTTAGAAATTGTTGAAAACTTTTGAAGAAAATGGGGGGGGGGGGGGTATACTCGAGTGCATCCATCCGTCTGTCTGTGCATCCGTCCCTATGAGAATATTCATAACTTAAGTAAATCATTATGGAATTAAATGAAACTTCGTATGCAATTAAATTGTAACATTGCCCAAGACTAGAATGAATTTCGGTGTTGTCAGATAATTTTTTTTTATTTTATTAGATAATTATACCCCCACTTTCGAAGTAAAAGGTGGTATACTGGATTACATGTGTCCATCCGAGAATATTCATAACTTTTATAACTTAAAGTAAATTATGATTTTCTATAATATTTGTTGGTCATAGGTATGCCCACACTTGGCGGTACACCACATGGGGGTATGCACCAAATGACAGTCCAGCTCTTGTTATCCCAAACCACTGGTCCAATTTTAATGAAATTTCACATGAATAGTGGTTATATAGGAGCATCTGTGTTTTTCTTAAATTGGGTTTCTGCTCATATTGAAGAGGGGGGGGGGGGGGGGGGGGCCAAAATGCTCCAATTTTTAAAAAAATATTCTTCTCACAAACCAGCAGTAGCAGAGACTTGATATTTGGTATACAGCTTCCTTTTGAGGTGTAGACTCAAGTTTGTTCAAGAGAGGTTTGATGGGCAATATTTGTCGTCGTTGGAGGAGGGAGCAAGAATTTTTGCCCTACCCAAAATTTCTATTTTCCAAACCGAGAGGCCGATTTGAACCAAACTGGATATGAATTATTAGTGGGTCATAAGTACCTGATTTATGCGAAAAAAAAAAAAAACATTCCAAATGCCCCGTGGGAACCCCACTTCCCAGGAGCTAAAAATAGAAATATTTTCAAATGCCCATATTTCTCAACCACACCGAACAGAGAGCTGTTATTTGGTGTGAAGATTCCTTAGGACCAGTAGAATGGAATGATAAAAAAAGATTGCCATTGGTTTTTTGGGGTGTTCTGTAGTGGGCATCGAAAAATGCTGAGTCAGCATATTTGCAAAAATTATTAAAAATCTTTTCTCCATTTATTTATTTATTGGTGTTTAAGGTCACATACTTTTGCACAACGGCTAATCATGACTACAACATGGAGATAAAGTCAAGGGTCAGTCAATTGTTTATACTCCATGTTGCCTATTTTAGAGGACTCTCACCCAAGCATTAGTGACTGGGTCCTATTTTACCAGTGAAAAAGAGCTTGTTTACCACAGTAAACAAGCACTGCTTCACTTCCCGGGGTTCCCACGGGGAAATCTTTTCTCCAAAACCAATTATTTATTTATATTTATTTATTGGTGTTTAAGGTCACATGCTTATGCACAATCGCTAATCGTAACCGTGACACTTTTACGGGTGGAGGAAGCTGGAGTACCCGGAGAGAACCACTGAGCAAGGACGAGCAACTGTCAGCTATTCAACATTCTAATTCTGTTCAAGCTCCGCTCAAGCAGGGTTACAGTGATTGAAGACATGTGCACCATCGATGTGCAGTACGCCTTAGTACACAACAGCGTCATCGTGCCCCCATGTAGGCAACCGGGATAAAGTGCCTTACCCAAGGACACAACACAGTGTTGTCCTGGGCAGGCATTGAACTCGGGACCTCTGGTCCAAAACCAATGGTCAGAATCTTTTGATATTTGGTTTTCAGCATCCATATGGGGGTCAGATACAAGTGTGTTAAAATGAAGCCCATTGGTTCATATGTAGGCTCAATTATAGTGGAGCCCATATTTTTAACTTACTAGTGGAGCAATATGGGAAATATTCTTTAAAAATCTTCTTCCGAACCACCAGTCAGAATCTTTTAATGTTTGGTATACATCATTGTTATGAGGGTCAGATTCCAGATTTTTCAAACCCATGTCCCTAGGTTAATATTTGGGCTTCCTATGTGCAATATGGGGGATAATTTTTTAAAATCTTCTGATGATCCACCAGTCAAAATGCTTTCATATTTAGTATACATCTCTAGGGGGTTCTGAGTTCAAATATTCAAGTGTGTTCAAATCGGGTCTGTAGATTAATATTTGGACTCGCTATGGTAGCCCAAATTTTAACTTAGTGCAATATTCTTCAGGTCCACCACTCAGAATGCTTTCATATTTGGTATACAACATCTCTGGGGAGGTCATATTCATTCAGTTTTGTTCAAATCAAGTGTCTGGGTTAATATTTGGGCTCCCTATGGTAAGTAGCCAGAATTGGCCATGTAGTTGAAAAATTAGAATTTTGTATTCAGTACCCTCTAGAGGTGTGTATCTACGATTAATCCACATAGATTGTATCAAGGGGCTTCATAGAAGAGCACCACATTTTACTTTATGATCAGCTGATGAAAAGGCATTATGCTTGGGACTATTTTTGTCACTCCTGCGGGACTCAAGGATTGACAATGTATCCTATAGAGATGGATTGCTTAATGTTGATTCATTCTTGGACTCTGTTTATATCGTGTTCTGTTCAACTTCAAGGTGAGTATTTCAGGCCCCGTGGGGCCTCTTGTTCTTCTCTTCTCTGCTTTAAACAATTTTGAAGGATTTCACGTGATTTTGTGCAGCCAAAAATTGCAAATTGAGCAGTTAAAAAAATTAATTTTTCAAAATATACTAGTATCAACAAAACCATATCATGTGATCCCCTCATTGGAACGAGCTCATTGAGCTCATTCTAATGAGGGGTATGGTGTTGTTGAAATTTTTTGAAAATTAAAAAAATGTTATTTAAAATAATAAATTTTGATATCGTCTGCATTGGGTAAAGGGTTATAAACTGCATTACAATTTATGGTAATGGGTGGTTCAGATGTACCATTTTTCGAACAATGAAGTAACACAAGCTATAATAAGATATAATTGTCACTGGGGGGAAACCCTTCCTTCCAAATATTTGTGCCATAAAAAGTGCTATTTTAAGGGGCTTTAATATGACTACCAAATAGGTACCAGAATCAGTCTCAGTGCATTGATTGAATTAACAAAATTGTCTCTTGGAGTACCCACCGACCTTCCACCCCACCAATTGATGGGAGAGGGACACTTCCTCCCATACCCACCCCACCTCAGGCCTCTGGCCTTTGTGGAAATAAAATGTACCTGTCTTCTGGGACAGGTAGAAATTTGAGAACATTTCGATCCTTGGTACCACAGTCCACAAGGGACATAACTCTGTTTGCACCCATACTATTTTTTAGCTCACCTGAGTGAAGCTCAAGGGGAGCTTTTATAATAATGATCACTTTTCTTCTGTTGTCTGTCCAGCATAAACTTTACATCATCGACTTCTCTTAAACTAATGAACTGAACCAAGTTTTAAATGCAGGTACCTCATCATATGTCAGTTCATACAAGTTTGTTCAAATAAAGTTACCACGACCATGCACCCCCGCAAGGGGCATAATAACTCTGTTAGACCCCCCCCCCAACAAAAAGGAAAAATTGAAGAAAAAAAAATTTCAGACCCACCAATCGGTATCCTTTGATATTTGGTATACAGCATCCTTAGGAGGGGCAGACCGAAGTTTATTCAAATCAAGACCCTGGGTGTATATTTGGGCTGCCTATATGCAATGTCGCAAAATGTCCTTGAAAATCTTTTTCAGATCCACCAGTCATAATCTTTTGATATTTGTTGTACAGCATCCTTGCAGAGGTCAGATTCAAGTTTGTCAAAAAAGACCCAGGATTGATATCTGAGCCCAAATTGGAACTTTGGACAATAAGAGGAATATTCTTTAAAATCTAATTCAGATTCCCCTGTCAGAATCATCTGATATTTGGTATGTAGCAACCTTATGGGACAGGCCTAAGTTTTTCAAATCAAGTCCCCGGGTTCCTATTTGGGCGGTCCTGGAAATGAGATGGGTGCAAGTGCAATTGCTCCCGTCAGCACCCGTGTTTTCTATTTTACGAGAGCTAAAAAATGCACCCGTTAAAAAAATATTGTGAAGCACTAAAATACTGTGAGGGCAATATAAATGTGTGTCATTTTGAGAAAGTAGCACTCTGGCCAGTGGCAAGTTACTGTCATAATTCAGCAATTCCTTGTACATTTGACCCTTTGAACACTAGTGATTATGATATCTGCCATTCCAGTTCAGTGGCATTGGCAGCAATTAGAAGAGTCCATATTCATTATTTGGGGTAGACCAATAAATATTTTCAACATGCAGCCTAGGGGCTACACATTGAAAATACTGATTGGTCTACCCCACACATTTACTGAACAGCCATCCTATTTAATGAAGTTATGACATATCATGTTCCTGGCTTGGAAAGCGGCTGCTCGCAAGCCTGAATATAAGCAATCTGTCATTTTCAAAATGAGGTCTCCAGAGTGTAAATTTGCTGATGCCATCAAATACAGTTGACCAGTTTATCCTCTGGGTTCCTCTTTTTGTTTAGGTTTAAGAACCTCCAGAGGGTGAATTTGGTTATGCTACCCTTCTGGGCAGGGTAGCATAAACAAATTCACCCTCTGGAGGCCTCATTTTGCAGATGATAGTCTGCTTATTTTCTGGCTTGGCTGCTGGGGTTCAAAGGGTTTAGGTTTCTGGGGTCTGGGCACCGCATTCCCTCGAAAATTCATATACTAACATTTTACGGGAGCAATTTACTCTCGTCTCTGATTTCGCGGGAGCTTAAAACTGCACCAATCAATCTTAATCATTTCCAGCACTGATTTGGGCTTCTTACGCAAGCCCAAATTTTACTTTAGTGCAATATGAGGAATACTCTTTCAGAATCTTCCTCAAATCCACCAGTCAGAATCTTTTCATATTTGGTTTTCAGCATCAATATTGGGGGTGCTTCAGATTCAAGTTTATTCAAATCAAGTTTCTTGTGCGAGTGCAACTTTTAACTTAGTGCAGTATGAGATTTGTTTAAAATTCTTATTCTGCACCACCAGTCAGAAACTTTGGATATTTGGTGTGGGGGTGGGGAGCTCAGACTGAAAGTCCCTGAGTTCATATTTGGTTTAAAATGGGGGTCTCATTATGAGAGTCCAAATTTTAACTCACTGCAGTGTGAGAATTATAAAGTTCTTATTCTGAACTAGCAGTCCAGGCCTGTCGATTTGAGGTGAACAGCCATTTGGCTTGCGTGGAAGTTACCTAAAATGAAAAGCACACAAATGAAAAGTGTGTCGCGCTAAATTGTTGTTGAACCACGCAAAATTTTCACCAAGTTGAATGATCCAGTATGAATGAATGGTGGAAAGATGTTATTTGCCAACAGAGCAACTATACTAAAGGCATATGGAAACACCTATGCTGATGATTGGTTGATGCTCCACGTCCTTTTAAACTTGTTCTTCTTAGGATGTAGCATAGGTACAAAATCAGGAAATGTTAATAATTCTATTATTCATGTCTTTGCTACAAATAATGATTGTGGGTGCCATACTCTTCTGCAGCATGTTAGCCCATACCAAGATTAGGCTAAAATTTCAACTAATTTCAGCCACATTATTGTTCCAAAGGATTAATTTTTATTCATCAGTATATTGCCCATAGGAGCAAGAACTTGGCTATGATACAACAGTTCATATATCAGAATAATTGCAACACATATATATGTAGGTTACCTAATTGGTGACCTCAATCAAGTACAGGGGAACGAACGATGAGTTACAAAAGCTCAGACCAGGTGAACGATAAATGGGTTACACAAAATTTTGAAAACAGCACGCCTGCTGTCAGAATCTTTTGATATTTGGTTGAAAGTGTCCATAGAGGGTTCACATTGAAATTTGTTGGAATTAAAATCAAGTCCTTGTGTTTATTTGGATTTCCTTTAGTAGCCGAAATTTTAACTTCGTGCAAGATAAGGAAAATTCTTTTAAATTGAATTTCAATTCTTGCAAGGCATGGCATGGGATAATTGGGATTCTCAAAAGAAATCTCATGAATCCATAGGTACACTGAGACTTGATAGTACATTTCATCTTTGAAACAAAGATGTTTGTCAGTTTGTGATTTGGGTTCTTTAACTTCTTTATAAATTTTGCAAGCTCCCTGAACCTTATTTCTCAATGCACGCATTTTTCATTCATTATTTCTTGCTATAGGCATATTTCATACATTCATCATGATTAACCCTTTACCTAATGAATCGGCCACATCTGCCAGCGTAATATGCAAATTGAGCAGTTGAAAAAATTAAATTTCTCAAAATATTTCAACAAAACCATATCATGTGACCCCTCATTGGAACGAGCTCATTGAGCTTGTTCCAATGAGGGGTCTCATGATATGGTTTTGTTGAAATTTTTTGAAAAATTTAAAAAAAATTGTATTTAAAATAATAAAGTTTGATATTGTCTGCGTTGGGTAAAGGGTTAATGTGTTTTTCTTCTAAAGTATTATTCAGCACTCAGACATATTACTTTTCTTTTCTTTTCAGAAATGGTCAACAAAAAGTACCCTGCTATAACAGCAATGATGATATATATCTAGCTTGGGGAACTGCTGAAGCCAGTAAGACACAATGCAGGTTTAGCACCCTACTTCTTGAAACTGTGAAATACTGGAAAATTAACAAAATGGTTTCCAATTTCCAGGCCTTGAAAATTCCTTGGGCAATGGTGATTTTCTTCAGACTGAACTGGAAAGTCTTGAAAAATATTATTTTTGTTGCTCCGTGTGCATGCTGTGCACTCTTTTGAGTGTCACTAACTTCTCTTTTTAAATGATGGAACAAACAAACAACCTCTCCCACCAATCATCAAATTTACAATAGTTAGATATTCAAAGCTCTGACTTTGAAAAAGTTGGAAATTTCATAAGTTGCTAGTGGAAATTTTCCAAACATGATGTCTAAAATTTGGCTAAAATGTAGAGTTTTTGGACTGAAAAGTAGTGAATGTTCTCCAAATATTGATTTAAAATTAAAAAGAAGTAAAAAATCCTCCCCCCCCCCCCCACACCTCCAATTGATTACCAAGAACCCCCAGTTAGATAATTTAGTCAAGGGGTGTATAAAGGGTAATTTTTATATGGTGGGGGTGGGGGGGTGGGGGGGGGGGGGGGCAGTGCTAATTGTTGCATTTCTCTCTCAGAAATTATGTGGTGGTATTGCAAATTTAGAGGTGGGAACAGCCCCCCCCCCCCCCACTTGCCCCCCCCCCCCCTGCCTGCAATCAAAGTCCTCTTTACGGCTGTCACGATTTTTTAAATTTAGGAAGCAATTAATCGTCACAAATAATTGATTATTCATACCTAGATGACCTCCCAGCCCCCCCCCCCCCCCCCCCCACCCCCTCTTTGAAATCGTTAAAAATGAAATTCAGGTCAGTTGACCTACCTTAAGTAAATAACGAACACGATCCTCTTTTAGATACATTCAAAGCTTTGTTGTTCTGAACTTTTGAACCGTCAGTGCAATAATCAAGACCCGACGTCAGTTGTGAACTGCGACCAATCTTAATTATTACACTGACAGTTCAAAAGTTCACAATATCAAAGCTTTGAATGTACCTAAAAGACAAATGCTTCTGATGGCTTCTTGAGGTTTAATATCAACGTTCTTGATCTTTTTACCTTAAAATTTAGAAACAATAGATTTTTCATGAAATTTTTTTTTTAATAATTAAATGTCTAAAACGGGGTAAAATTTACCGATTCTTCGACAAAGAAAAATACTAATCAATTTCGGCTTGACCAATCGACAATCGATTAATCGTGCGTGACAGCCCTAGTCCTGTTTGCAGCATCCATGTCCAGAAGCTGATATTCTCCATTCAAACTAAACTGGATGGCAAAAGGCCATAAAATAATATTTTGCTGTGGTGTATGTTTTTAAGGATGAACCACACCAAAAAATTATTTTATGAGCTCACCAACAAAGTTTGGACAAATCACTACTGAATATGGTGTACATTTGGCCATTTTAAGATTTGGTATTCCACCTGTTCAATAAACATTCACATGTAACTGAAAAGTACTAGAAAATGTTTGTCATTCAGTCCTGGAAAAGTACTTGAAATTTTTATGTTTAGTGCTGTATAAGTTTGGAAGTTTAATTTACTCTGGCAAATTGTGTGCAAACCATGGAATATTCAATAAAAATGTAGTCATCAATTAATGTTTTACTTTGATGTGTAGAGTTGTGCATCCTACAGGTGTCAGATGACATCATTTGTATATTAGGTAGTCGATTTAGTACCAGAGGCAATTTTTAAACTGGTTTGAAAATGTTTTGTAAAAAAAAAAGTAACCTTACCTAACCTGCAGTTGCCCTAAAAGTATCAGGCGTTTGCCTTAAAAACTGCCAAAAATTTTTAAGCGCCCATATTTATCTTGGATTTGCCCTGCAGATACCATTCCCTTACCTTGAAAATTGCCAAGTGCCATGGAAAAACTCATAATTCTTTATTACTTCTCCAAAAGTAGAGCATATGTTTAATCCTCGGAGGAATAACACTGTTCACTTAATTTCATTGCAAAAGATAAGAACAGGTGCTTCAGGCAACCAACCTTTGGGGTAAGTCAGATTCTAGGTGCCTTGTTAGTTGTTTCTAGGTATTGCTTAGCTGCTGTTATAGGCAACCAAGACTTAAGTAGAAGCAACTGCAAAGCCACAGGTGTTTACTACAAAAAGTTTAGGAAATAAAAGTTAAGCATTATTTCATTTCTGTGTAATCCATGGGTATACCAAGTTCATTAGGGGCTTGTCAATAAAGGGAGGGCATTTGGGGGTGTATTGGCCCCAAGCCTGAAAAAAAAACAAGAAGAATGTTACTAAGGTAACACATGCCGCCCTCCCCCCCCCCCCCTGCATATGCGACGGAAACTATTATATGCGACACACCTTCTCACTGTCCTTAACATTTGTAAAAAGTTTAACTATTGTACTATGATTCGTTTCTGAAGGTACAAACCCAGCTATGGTGTGTGACACACCTTCCCATGGTCCTTTATAATTGTGTGAAGTTTGATGACTGTGGCTCTAACAGTTTTCGAGTTATTGGCTTTGACACACTGACACACACACGGACAGACACATGCACACTTCAATCACTATATGCCACCCGACTTAAGTCGGGGGGCATAAAAACAACAACTATTTGGAAACACACAGGTAGCAGTTGGAAAATACTCCCTTGAGGTGATGGAGGGGAAAATGATTTTATTTGGTAAAAGAGTGTGATGTTTGGTGGAGGGGGTTGAACAGTTCTCTTTTCAGAGGCAATCGGCGCTCCCCTCCCTCACCAGAAAAACCAAGCAAGACCCTCAATCCATGCCCCTGAGTTCCTTGGATTTCCATTGTCAATGGCCATGGAAAACCATGGAAAGTCAGTCTTCTTGCATGGTATGTATTTCCAGGGTCTTCTCTTTAAATTTTCCATGGAATCCATGGACCCAAACCATGGAATTTGTCCGAATACTCCATGGTAAAAATCCATGGACGAGCAGGGAATTTTATGATCAACTTTTTCCATGGAAGTAGTCAGAACTACCATGGACAAGCATGGAATTTTATGTTCAGCATTTTCCATGGATGTTGTCTGAAGTTCCATGGACAGAAACCATGGAATTTGTCCGAATACTCCGTGGAGAAAATCCATGGAAAAGCCTGGAATTTTATATTCAGTCTTTTCCATGGAACTGACTGGACTTCCATGGACAGAAACCATGGAATTTGTCCGAATACTCCGTGGAGAAAATCCATGGAAAACCATGGAATCTTATATTCAGTCTTTTCCATGGAAGTGACTAGACTTCCATGGACAGAAACCATGGAATTTGTCTGAATACTCCGTGGTAAAAGTCCTTGGAAAACCATGGAATATGAGGCACAAACTTTTTCATGGAAACTATCTGAACTTTCCATGGTTTTCATTTTTCCTTGGTCAAAGAGGACCACGGAAAGTTGTCCGAATACTCCGTGGAATTAATTTCCAAGGAATTCCATGCAATTTTCCGTGCAATCCACGGACATTTTAAATGCAGGGTTACCCTACAAGTTAAACTAGCTCACTGGGCAATCTACAAGGTTGCAGGATTTTTAATCTTTAAGCTTGCAGGTATTAATCAAGCTCATTAAGACTGCAGTGCAAACACGCTCATATCACCTTGATTGTAATCTTAATAAGCTTCTTTTGGTTCATTTGCAAGCTTATAACCATCTTAAATAAGCTGGATGGGATAGCTTGATATGCAACCTTGCCACAATCTTATTTTTCTGTAAGGGCACCTCCACCTCCACGGCCAAAGAAGAAACGGAAGAAACAAAAGAGGTAGTCATCAAGACCAGCCAAGTAGCCACCAGTCCACTACGGGCAGTACGCAATCGAGCAACAGTAGACCAACACTCATCCACTTATGGAATGCACGTCACATCCCCAAGTGCAGATTCTTTCTCGTCATGATTTTTTTCTTCTGTATTTGGTTATTTATCACATTGCACACATCACTTGCGTTGCATTCAGTATACACAACACTTTATCAGGTTTCGTGTGCCGTCATTCCCAAGAATGGGCAAGTGTTCCAGTTCCATGTCCTGTACCTGGGACTTTTTTTTATATGACTTAAGAATTAATATAAATTTTGGACCCAAATTCAGCAGGTGGGACGGGGCAGCTGTAAACCACTGCACCAACATTGTGAAGAACTATATCTGAATTTTTCACTAGTTGGCATTTCCAGAAACATGTAAAAAAAAAAAAATTGTTTTTTTTTTGTTTTGGAGGAGGGGTGGGGGTGGGTGGGTGGGGGTTTTGTGGGGATGTGATAGTCCAAGCATGTACTTGATTCTGTATACTTTTGGCATTGGTACAAATCCTCAAAACATACTATAAGTATAACCAACTCAACTTCTCCAAGACCTGTTTGGACTACTGGGGTGGTGGGAGGCTCACTGTCACATATGAGTAAGGTAATGTCATGTGCAAAGGCATATTGCACGTTGAGACAGTCATACCTTCTACCAATACCTACACCAGTTATGTGGAATTAGTATGCTGGATACCTGACAGTTACTTGCCATTGCTTGGAAGTTCTCCCTGGGTATGACTGGCTCCACATGTAAAACGCAGTTACACTGCATGCCTGGCATTCTGAAAAATGCTGGAGGTCTAAAAATCACTCCCTTTGCATGGACTAGGCCAGCGATTAGCTCTCCTCAAGCTGACAAAAGCTGAAAGTGGCAAAACAAAGTTTTACTAGTATTAATGAGGCTATTTTTTGTCTGTTCGCCTCGTATCATAGGTTTGGCTTATTGAATTTCAATGAAATTTGAAATGAAGATTGTTTATGGGAAAGCCTTTCAAATGAGTCACCTCCCTGCAGTAAAACAAAGAAAATACATGTAAATCACCTCCCCCACATGTGGCATTATGTCATTGTTCTATAAGGTTTGGGTTATCAGATTTCAATGAAATTTGGAATGAAGATTGTTTATGGGAAATGAGTCATATTCCTGCAGTAAAACAAAGAAAATACATGCAAATCACCTCTCCCACATGTGGCTTGTTTTTGTTCTACATCACTTAGGTGGATGGTCTGATCGTCAAAGACTTCAGTAACAGATGTTTATGGCCTTCACAATTACCATGCTGTAAAACAAAGACAATAATTTTGCTGTTTGCCTCATAAAATATCCAATGTTTTGTCTTCGCCTTGTATCTTGGGTTTGGGGTTAGGGACTCTTAATGAAATTTGGAATGAAGATTGTTTACGGGAATAGCTTTCACAGTATCATGGTTCATTTCTTCTCTTGTCATTGTTTGGTGGTATGCACTGTGGGGGTAAGCACCAGGGCATTGATCCCTCCTCCCTCCCCCCCTCCCCCACCCTTGTTAATTTTGAGGAATTTTTCCACCCTGTGTGCACCTTATTTGCACCTGTATGTTTATTAAAATTGCCCTTCCAACAGGGAAAAGATCTTCAAATTAGTAAATCTTCACTAGATTGTGAGATAGTCTTTTGTTTAGCACAGTTTATTCATTGTTGTAATCGTGATGCCTAAACGCCTATTAGTTTTCTTTAATAAAACTAACTGGAATACTGGAAAAGAAGTTGGTTTTTTGATAAAAATTAACTTGTATTACTCCCCCACCCTCTCAATGGATTTCCACCCTGTAAGTACAGGGTGGAAATCCATTGATGGGGTGGGGGAGTAATGCTAGTTAATTTTATTTGGGTCTGTACTTTTATTCAATTTTGATAAATGTTCCATCCCGTACTTTTATTCTCACCTGTACTTTTATTTGGAACACGAGTAATTTTCATAAGTGGCATGGACAACAGAGTTATAAATAATTAAATAACTTCATTCCCCTGCAGTATTAACTTGCCATAGATGCCAATTAAATCCCTCTTAAAAAACTTTAATCATTAGTGCCTCAGGCTCCATGGGGCCTCTTGTTTCAAATGTATGTAAATTAGCCTACAATTTTATTCTTGTTTTAGATGACTGGGCAAGTCTGCAGAATTGGTTGAAGACCACCATGGTAGGGAGCAGCCAAAAAAAAAACAAAGCTTGCAAGAAGAGACAATAAATAATTGTGAGTTATAGTTTTAAAATGAATACTCGGCAAAAAAAAAAAAACTTGTAAAACTGTCCACCATATACTTGGAGATCTTTCTAATTCTAATTGCAGTACTGCCAGAAATAAGTTGTAGTATAAATGCAATACAATTCTATTACTATTAGTCTTTCATTGGTAGCATCAGACTGGCATTCTTTCTTGGAAAATGAAGCTAGAGTCTGTGAAGTTTTGAAATTCAATTTGATTTGTGATTCCTTTAATTGTTACATTTTATTTGATTTGATGTTTTCCAATCCAACGTTTTTGCCAGTTTTGCACTTCTGGGCGATAACACTTTAACTCAAGTGCTGAATTTTGCAGATTTTGAACTAGAACAAACCAATTTTGTTAAAATTTCTTCAACAAATGCCAGACTACACATTATTTGATGATTTCTTGTTAATTTTGTTTTAGATTATTCCTCATTATTCTGACAACTTATGTGCTATTAAGCTTTCGTAATTGGTGATTTATTCACGAAATTCATTAGTGTAACAAGCACCAAGAGATTTTTTTCTGTGTCCTATTCCAACCATCAGAATCAGCGGAGAAATAATCGTTAATCAGTTCATAGCAAGTTTTGATAATCAGTTCATCACTACCGGCTACGAGTATTAATATTTAAATTTAGAAACATTCCAGTCCCAATATGATTGAACTAATCTCAGACATCACTCCTTGGAAAGCTCTCCAAGAGAGCTTTCCAAAGAATGATGTCTGAGACTTGAATGTTACCATGCATAAAGCCATAAACTGACTCACTTCAAAGAGCCCACCTCCCCTCCATCTGTACTGTTATTCCGGTTTGTACTATTATCAAATTCATGCTATTTTTCCACCCTGTACTATTATTCTGGTCTGTACTGTTATTTGGAACCTACGAGTAAGATGATGCAAAACAATTAGGACAACTGATAGCTCTTACCGTCTACTAGTAGGAGGAGATAGAGTTATAAATTTACCATAAGACATGACTGACTCAAGTACGCATGATTTCAAATAAGAAACAGTTATAATGAGTGTGTTGGTGTGGGCTTGTTTTCCCAATTTTGTGAGAACCTAAACAGTAGTGTTTGCATTCCTACAAGGATTTCCTTTGTTTCTAATTGTTCTCACAAAGAAAACAATGGGTTTGTCTTCCTGATTTTGTGCGGACTTGTTTGTCATTGTTATTCACTGAGAACAAAAGATTTTACAAGTCTGCACAATGACGGCAAAACAAGTTTGAGTGTGTGTTTATCATTGTGTAACATAATATTAATAGCAAAACCAAGAAAGTTTGTTATGTTCTATGATGCTGAGCCTTTTTTCATCATTATAGGTCAGACAAAGTAGAAAAAAACAGAAGACCACAGAGAAAACAGATACCTCTGTTAATGTTAACTCAAAAAAGGCAGATTTGGCTTCAAAAATCACAGCCCAAAAACAACTATGTAGAGATGTTCTATCATCACAAGACAGAGAAAAATCTGAATCATCAGGGGTACAAGCAGCTTCAAATGTGACTGTTCTGTCTACATCAAAATCACCTGACAGAACGTACACCCAGCTGCAAACCAGCTGTAATAATGAATCACCTGCTATTCTGGGGTCTTCAGACCCATGTATACAGACACTGTCCAGCAGCCAGCAGACTCCAGGTGTCGTGTCTAAGGCACTGAATACCATTCTGTGGGAAAATAACTTTGATTCCACACCTTCAAATAATTACAACAGGAATTTGATGTACACTCCATACACTGGTACCAGTATAAGTGACACTCCAAACAATTCAAATTTTTATATGCCTACATCAAACAACCAAACAGTTCCAGTTCATGTCATGCTATTCGTGTGACATGTACAGAAAAGAAAATCAACGTTTAATGAATGAGGTGGCCATCTTACAGGCCGAGAAAGCAGAGTTGATGCAACAGGGGAAGGGAGGAAGTGGCAAACTTCAACTTAACTTGGAAATTTCTCCGGGGAAAGTTGCCTTTCTGCAAGAACTGACAAATGCGGTTAGAAGAAGTGGTTTCACAGTAAATATGAATTTTGAACCTTTTACCTTACAGTCCTTACTTTATCACTGCATTTTAAAAAAATAAGTTAAATTTTATATTTTCCAAAAAAATTTCCAAACTTTTTCAATAAAATCTTACAAAAATGGATATCATTAGAACTGTCTCAATGAGCTGCTTCTAATGATATCCATATTTGTATGGTTTTATTTAGATATTTCTAAGATATATCAGGTAGTAGGCTCATGTTGGTTAAGTTTGTTGGCTTTTCTGCCTCCTGTGTAAGTAAAGTATTACAGTAGTACCTTTCTTAAGAGGCCACCATATTTGCCAAGCAAATATTATTTTATTTTAATTCAGTTTTAATACAAGTACAAAGGCATTGTTTAATAAATTACAGTTAAAAGTACATAAACTGGAAAACATTTGGAGATTATGATGTGAAGAGGTGGAAAAATAGCCTCAATTTAATAATAGTACAGACCAGTATAATAGTACAGGGGAGGGGGATGTCTTTGAAGTGTGTCAGTTTATGCATGGTAAAATTCAAGTCTCAGACATCATTCCTTGGAAAGCTATCCTGTAGAGCTTTCCAAGGAATGATGTCTGAGATTAGCTCAATCATAAGGACAGGAATGTTTCCAATTTTAAATATTAATAGCTTATGTACTTTTGTGGAAATATTTTCCTTGATGACAAATGGGAATTTAATAATCATTGAGGTTGGAATAAGCATCATACAGGGAGGAAAAAATCCACATAATTAATAATCATACATGTATGATTATTTGGCACCCAGGAGTTCACATGGACAGGTATCCAACATTAATATTAAATTTGGGCTGTCACGATTTTTTAATTTAGGAATCGATTAATTGTCACTAATAATTGATAATAATCGATTAATCGTACCTAGATTACCCCTCCCCCTAATCTCCCTCCCTTTCAACCTGTTAAAAATGAAGTTCAAGTCAGTGGACCTACCTCAAGTAAACAACGAAGATGATCCTTTTTTAGGTACATTCAAAGCTTTGATGTTCTGAACTTTTGAACTGTCAGTGTAATAATCAAGACCGGTTGTCAGTTGCGAACTTCGCAAGTTTGCAACTGCCTACCAGTCTTGCTTATTACACTGACGGTTCAAAAATTCAGAACATCAAAGCTTTGAATGTACCTAAAAGACAAATGCTTCTTGAGGTTTACCGTCAACGTTCTTGACCTTATACCTTTAGAAACAATAGTTTTTTCAACAATTTTTTTTTAACTATTAAACTTCTAAAACAGGGAAAAATTTACTGATTCTTCGACAACGGAAAATAATAATCGATTTTGGCATGGTCGATCGACAATTGATTAATCGTGACAGCCCTACATAAAATATTACTATACTTACTACACATTGTACAATCTTCTGTTGCAGGCATCTAGTTTCACATGTAGTTCAACGTCTGTGCCAGTTTTTAATTCATCAGCAACTGGTCCAGAAGCTTTATGTGCAAAATCTAAGAAGGATCTGTCCACATTGTTTTCAAGTACCAATTCACCTGGTATGCAGTCTTCTCTTGATGATAAACTTCTACTTGGATCAGATGTAAATACTAGTACTGTTGCATAATATACAATAACGTTCAACAGATCTTCTTATTTGAAATATGCTAGGTGCGCCATACATTGCTCGCCTCTTTAAAAATCTACCCATGCATTTTTCAAATGGCTCTCCTCACAGAGAGAATGATAACCACAAATTTTAATATTGGTGTACATGCAGATGCGATTGCACATCTAAACTTGACTGGTTAAAATGTATTCCTTGGTAGGTGTATTTTCTGGTTGATGGCCCTACATGCATCTAGCCTTGGAAAGTTAGATTTGGTACCAAAAACTTCCAGAATTTATCCACCCGGCTTAAAAGGCAAGGTGATTTCATATAGTTGTACAATGCAGTAATGTACTGTTATGTGATACAGGAGAATATCATTGTATGCTTGTCTGTATCTGTTCCAACAGGGGTATATTTATATTCAAGTTGAGATCCATAACTTGCATGTTTAACTGGTTGAGTGATGGGAAACACTATTGTTCCTTTCGCTCTGAAAAACAGTTTTTCAGAGGGTTTTAGCACTGTTAAATAAAGTTAATAACTTTGTTAAAACTGAGAGGATACAAAATGAACAATAAGGCTCATAATTTCTATATCTTGTAACATGGGTGATATGGAAGTAAAAATGAATCACTACTATACCAGTTAAGCCTACATAGTAGTGTTGGGTGTCTGGTCCGATAATGCGAATCCGATCCGATCCGAATCCAAACGGATTCGGATCGGATTTTCAATGGTGTTTCGGATTCGGGTCCGGGTCGGATTCATGATAGGCAATCGGATTCTGGCTCGGATTGGATTTTTCAACACGTCGGATCCGAACAAATCCGACTCCAATCCGACTGCTGATAAACAATTAAACATTCAAAATTGCAAATCACACTCGACCAGCACTTATCGTAATATTGCCCCCCCCCCCCCCTCCTAATTGAACAAGACCACACAGGCACACACGCGTAGTCGCGTACATATCCAAGAAATTTGAATAGGTTAGGTTAGGCCACGAAGTTGCAGATGCCTTCGCCGCCTTAATTTTATGAAAGTTAATGGCTGATTTCGTTAAATCCCTCTCAGTTATAGGGTAAGTTGATCTCAAAATTACTCACACCATGGCGCTTCGCACGTGGGGTGCCCCTTCTATTCAGAAACCCTGGAACCGCCCTTGTTGGTCGATGGTCATTATCGTTTATTCAACATTCTACCCGTCTCTTCATCACAGCTCAGCAAATTTCTAGTATGCTATAGCCCAAGGCTCCAAGTAATATAGGTTATTTTCCAAACTTCCCATTGGAGAATGGATGGTCTGCCCCCCCCCCCCCACCTCCCCCCCCCCCCCCCCCCCGCCCCCAACTATTCTCCGTCAAAGATTGTACAAAATTGATCAATGCCATACGATATATTCTATGAGGTGAGTGTTACTGCCAACTGCCAAAGTTACTAAATTTGATATTATTCTTGGAACGTAAATTACGTAATACGGTTATGAATCTATGATACGTGCATTCGTGCATGTGTTCAATGTATTGTCGCAAAACCGTTGGGTAATGGGTAATTGTATAAAATACTATAAATGAACAAATTTAATGGAAGGTTCCTTCATAAATGAAAGGTGCAGAATCTTGCATATGTTCGCAACTTTGCAGCATTCGCTCCACAAATCTGCGTTGTGTGAGACTTAAAGATTCATAACTAAAAATAAACATGATTTGTCAGATTCGGATTTTCGGATTCGGGTCGGATTTAGGGGCCGATTTCGGATTCGGATTTCGTTCGGATTCAGGAGAGCTTTTGGATTCAGTTTCGGATTCGGATTTGATGAAACTCAGTCGGATCGGATTTCCCACACTCGTCGGATCCGACACCCAACGCAGCACCCCAAAATGGACAGAAAATTAACCAAAAAGCCCACCACAGCCTAAAATATCTAAAATTTGTCAATAAAGACATACAAATATAGATATCATTAGAGCTGCCTCGTTGAGCCTGTTCTAATGCTTTCCATATTTGTCTGGTCTTGTTGAAAAATTGTGAGGTTTTTTCTTTCAGAATGTCAAATTTTCTAATTTTTTTAAAATGTTGTGTTAAGTATGTAAAGGGTTAACCACTTCTAAGAAATGTTGGAATTGGGTATCAGTATTGGCCAGTTAGTAACTCTCTTTATCGATTGGTATTGAATGTAAGTTTGCTCCATGACCGATAGTGTTGCCGATATCTCCATGTCAAAGAATATTGTCTAATGCATATTTCTGCACAATAACGTGGCCTAAGGCCATACAAAGTTGATTGTCTGTTTCTCAGGCCATTTTTTCCAAAAAAAGCATGCGGGCGGGCAGGTTTTTTTTTTTCTTTTTATTTTCTCCCCGAGAGGTTGTTTATGGTAATCTGACCCCCACCCAAACGCCTGGTGGACCATGCAAAATTTCGCAAATATATTGGTTATTCACCATAGGGGTGTTGGGTCGTAAATGAAGTGGGGTTTGAATGTTTGTTTTTTCAGTGAAACATGAAAATTATAACACAGGACGAAAGTCACGAAACGCCTCGTGGGTGAAACGTCTCTGGTTGAAACATCTCTGGGACAAATCAAATGTCGAAGTGCCAACTTTCAGAGATTTATTTGACCCCCAAAAAAAAATCCTTTCACAACCTGCCTAATAAAATCGTGAATCGCAATTTTTCCCCATTATATTCAAAATTATCACAACCCATTTAAACGGGCAGTTCATCCATAAATCATATTTTTTTTAAATCTGAAAATGAAATACAAAACGAATGTTTGCGTGTTTTTATTAACCAATTCGACCGCACATACCTGCCTATATGCGATTTATTTTCAACTATATGACTGTTACTTTTATATCAAGCAACGGTTACTATTAGTTATCCAATTATCCTGCATCTCAAATGCATTTATTTAAATTAACTGGGAAACTCGTAACGGTTTCAAATAACAGTACACAAATTCCCAATGACGGCCATTTACAATACAAATGTTACTAAAAATAAATGCCAGGAGACTGTGTTCCATTCAACATAGCACCTGACTTTGCAGACTTTCTGAGGGTTGGTGCGAATCAAACGTGGTGCGAATCGCCCATTCCCCTTTGTGACTGTTTGTTGTCAGACTGAAAGACACCTTCCTTCTTGCTGTCATTATGACTTACCTTTTACAGAATAAAACACTTTCTGTCGTGAATATTGCTAGAACCCACCCACTTCATTAAGGTATGATGTAGAAAAAGCTTGAAGTGTGTTAATTTAAAATTTGCGAACGCATCGATATCGATTTACCGAAATGAGCTCAATATCTCAAATTTTTTGAAGATTTTTTTTTGTGTCATAAAAAGGTTGCATGCGCACCAAAAATGACCATGCGCGCGGGCCTGAGAAACAGAGGTTCTTTTTTTGATGGCCTAAAATAACTTATTTTCAACTTTTCAGACTAAACATTTTTGGTGATAATTTATTGCACATATTGTAGTAAATTGAATTTTAAAATGTATATTTCATTTCTAGAGTTTGGTTTTTTCACCTTGCCCTGCTCATTTTCAACTTTCGTTTTCAAGACAAAGCATGTCTGCCTTTGTTGTTGATTTTATATTTTAAACACTTGTATTCATTTAAGTAAGCACATCTGTTATATTTGCTAACTTTATGGGAACATTCTCCCAGAAAAAAAAAGGTAAAATTTTCTTGCTGGTGTTCAGAATTGCAATGCACATGTTACAGATGTACACCATGAGTCAATGTCTTTACCAAGATATTGGCATCGGATCAGCAGATATCAAAACTAAAAAATATTGGTGTTGTCTATTACCAATAACATTTATTTTGTTAAATTTTAGGACCATTTGGTTACCCTGGTGGATGCCTTTCCAGACGTCAAGTTGCGAAAGAGTGAAAAATCAAGAGCAGTCCTGCTAGCTGGTGGAAAGCCAGAGAGGTTGGTCAGATGCCTTTTGGGGGTGTTTTTCGCCAAGAATCAACTTGCAAATGGTTCTGCATTAGGTTGCAGATCAGCACACAACAGTGATGAAACTAGAATTACTGTGAGCACTGCTCACTAAAGATACCACCCACTCCAACCAAGAAACATTTCACAACAGTAAAAAAGTATTTAATATACACAGCACATCTGTATGTTCTCCGAAAACATGAGAGCAATTTTCAATATGAGAAAGGGTAAATATTACAAAGAGCATGCAAGATGAAAAAATAAAAATACCTGAAAGCAGAATAGAAGGTGCACATCTATAATGTATATAAAAGAATGTCTGAGAGTTTCAATGAAATTCGCCCACTGGTATAAGAGGAGTAGCGGATAGCAGGAGTGTACCCCCCTAAAGCATCACAACAATTTGGCCAAGTTCATTTCGCCCTTTGGGAAAGAGTAAAAAATAAAAATACCTGAAAGCAAAATAGGAGGTGCACATCTATAATGTATAGAAAAGAATGCCTGTAAGTTTCAATGAAATCCACCCACTGGTTTAAGAGGAGTAGCGGATAGCAGATGTGTACCCCCAAAGCGTCACGGAAGTACGGAAGTACGGACACCATGAATGCTATATACCGCCCACTTTTCAAGTGGGTGGTATAAAAACGTTGCCATTGGATCAAACTATTTTGGGTGCTATTAAGCGTATGTATATTTATTAAGTTTGTAAATGTTTATACGGTCAAAAGAGTAGAAAAAAATAACTTGCAGGGTATACTATAAACTGTGTCCAGGTATCCCAACACCAGTTTCTGTGTCTGACATTATCTTTGAAAAGCTCTTGAGAGTTTTCCAAAAAAAGTGTCAGAATCGTGTTTTTTCAGAGCAGATAAGGGACCAGCCTAAGGTTGGATTTTAGGGAGACTTCATGTCTCCCTCCTGAAAAAATAGGGAGACTGCAGAGTCAAGTAGGGAGACTTCATGAGCAAGTGGGGAAAATTAAGAATATTTATGTACCACCCCCCAGCCACCCCTTCATATTTTCAGCTTGTGGTCCTCCATTAACGCCCTATTAATCCAGGTCCAGTTGTCTTTGATGCATCTATGCCAGGTTAAAAATCACAGAGTAATTATTGATTGAAAATCCCCCACTGCTACTGTCTCCTTCAAGACCCCTCCACTCTTCTTCGTGCCAATCCCCCCAGCACACTCCTGTGGTTGCCTTTCACCAAAGTCTACTAAGCTAATAATTTACTAAGTCTGAAAGTGTGAACAGGATCAGATGTAAGATGGTTGCTTGGAAGGTACGTTTTCAAGATCCTTCATATGCACACATGTGCTCTGTACAAAGCTTTTCTTGTCATCACTAAAGCTTTTTTTTTTTCACGTGTTTCAATTCCATTCATGTTTTTCTGGGAATAGACGGCCCAACAGTTAACAGTCGTCAGCAAAATGAAATAAAAATACAGTGTTAGAAAATACATCTGTTGTGTATACATTTTCAGCAGAGAATTTTCAGCATCCTAAGCGACGTAAGCTACTTTCAAACTGGGTTATTTTGTTGAGTTGCGTAAGTCACCTATTTTCGTTTTGACACTTGAAGCTCCGACTGAAACGGAACAAAATAGAAATAAAAAAATCAGCAAAAGGGGACAATGGACAATTGATTCTCCTGTGATTTCAAATAAATGGTCGCTTATTTGATGAAATGCCCATTTATCACACTCAAGCATGTAATTTTGCATTGTGCAAAATTTTAGATGGCTGTCTTAATTGAAAGGTGTGAGTGAAGTCATGATACAAATTTGGGACAGATGGACTGAGAGACATGAGGAATACTATATACCACTGGTGGGGGTTATAAAAATATATAAAGAATGTTTTATCCAATGGATTTCTCATCCTATGTTCAACTGAATGTTTAGATAGTTATTGGAACATTGCTATTGGTTCTCACTAGAAGCCTGCAAATTAGCTTCAAGATTCGATATCAGCCATAGTTTTTGATATTGAACCGTTCCATTTATTCAGAAATTTTCAAATCAGGGAATTTCAGCTGGTCTTCTTTTCTTGTGCAATAATTCAACCACATACTTACGAAATAAGGTTATTTTTGTACTGTATAGTAAAAAAAACTTGTGGCTATATATAACGTAGATTTGTTCAAAAAGACATTATCTCAATTTTCTGGAATGCATTCTCCAGTAAATTGAGTGATGAGACAATATTATCTTTATGAACAAATAATAGTTAATGAGCGTGTGAATTTCAACACCATTCAATAGTTGTGATGATAGTACCTAGCATACAATGCTGCAACACTACACATAAATATACATTTATATGATTCCATTCGACTCACGATTCGATTCAATCAATACTGATATCATACCCTGTTGCAATTTGATTTGCTCTGATCAGAAAATATCTGCTTCGCATGCCTCCAATTCTCATGACAGTTTTCACATTAGAGAACCAAGCATTCACAGTGCAGATGATGTGTACCAAACTCAAATAGCTTCTCTTCAGACATCACATGTCCAAGCCTCTCATAAATAAGCTACCGCCAAACCAACTATATATGGAGCTTGAAGGGAATTGACTATATGTAATTTATCGCAGGTATATAAACAGAGTCGGTCACATTCTGATGTTACTCAGCTGCTTTAAATTTGCTTAATTTAATTTTTGAATTTGCAGGTTTTGTTCTTCATCGACACAAAAATGCAGAAGGAACACCAGCTATGGCAGAGAAAGACTTTAATTGTGTAATCAATAGTAAATGTGCCACAACAAGACATGTGAAAAGAGATAAACAATCCTTAAAAAAATAACAGGCCTTTAAATTCATTTCCTTTGGGCACACCCTTTTGCCCTAATTCAGGCACATTAAAACCAGAAATAACATTGCCATGCCTTTCTTTCTGTTTCTACATGTATGGTCATAATATGATAAAAATTATTCTCAAATGTAGAAGCGGCACAGATAATTTTTTCTTGATGTCTTCACACCATCTCTAATTTGGTCATACCTGTAAAGGGTGTGAAATTGGGGTGATCTAAAGGCCTGAATCCTACATTGCCGAAACATGCCAGTGCCACATATGCTTAGCCTGAATGAACATTTAATAAATTATTATTATTATTATTATTTATTGGTGTTTAAGGTCACATATGTTTGCACAATGGCTAATCATGACCACAACATGAGTATCAACTCAAGACCAGGGGTGAGCGTTAATAAGCCATGTGGCCCATCTTAGAGAGGGTTTGCACCTCCCAGGCATTGGTGACTGGGTCCTATTTTACAAGTAAAACAGAGCCTGTTGACCGCAGGGAATAGGCACTGCCTCAATTCCTGGGGTTCCTGTGGGGAATTTAATAAATAAAAATCTGCTTACCTGGTTGAGGGCTAGATTATTTTTTGTGGGACAAAAATAATTTGTTTTATTACTACATCCTGAGAAAACAATTGAGACGCATCCTAATACTTTGTGGCTTGTTTATACAGTAAGATTAGCTTGCCTTGCCAGCTTGTCATAGCTTACCAATAAGCTTGCACAAGGTAGTCAGACAGACTAGCTTGCACAAGATTGCTGAAGATTGTAATGTTTCAAATGCAAGCTCGATACTAGCTTGCGCAACTTATAAGATTGCCAAGCTTTCATTGCAAACTTGTTATGCTTACCCTGCAAGTTAAGCTAGCTCACTGGACAATCTACAAGGTTGCAGGATTTTTAATCTTAAGCTTGCAGGTATTAATCATGCAGGAGCTTGCAGGGCAAGCTCAATAAGCTTGCCATGCAAGCTTGTACTGCAGGCTTATTAAGGCTGCAGTTTAAGCACAATCATCTTGAAACACACTTATATCACCTGGATTGTATCTTAATAAGCTTCTTTTGTTTCATTTAGAAGCTTGTAACCATCTTAACTAAACTGGCTGGGCCAGCTTGTTATGCAACCTTATTGCAATCTTATTTTTCTGTAAGGGCAGTTACCTAACTGCTACCAGAAATGAGGCAGTAGAATCTCTTATGGTCATCAGTATGATGGATTAGTTCACTCTCTATAAATTTGTATCAAGCAAGCCTGGAAATAAGCAACCTGTCATTTGCAAAATGAGGTTCCCATAGGGTGAATTTGATGATACTATCCCATATAGTGTGCTAGAATCTCAATTTATCCTCAGGAAACCCCTTTCTGTTTAGGCCTGGAACCTTGATTCAGATTGAGGTTCACAGAGGGTAAATTGAGCGATGCTACCTAGCTCCACAGGGTAGCATCACCAAATTTACCCTCTGGTGACCTCATTCTGCAGATGACAATTCATTATTTCCAGGTTTGGTAACAAAACAAATCCATTTCATTAAATTCTGACTAACCAAATTAATCTAGTTTTCTAACTTGTTCTGATGAGAGATCATAGGCCATATTTTCACTGCCAAAATTGAAAATAAAAATTACAATGTGGAAATAAGTTTTAAGTTAGCCTAAGGCAGGGGGAACACACTTTGCAAGTGACAAATTCAATGTTTAAAAAGCAGGATTCAAGACTTTTCAAGGACACCTTAACACACGTGGTGATTCAGTAGATCTACCCATGCTGTCATCAGATGAATTTCCCTGACATTTGCTATTTTCAAGACTTTTCAAGCCTCATACTTCAAATTCAAGACTTTTTTAAGGGTATTAATTTTTTTGAAATCTAAATTTAAGATTTTTCAAGACCCCACAATGTTGATTTTTTTCAATATATATCCTAAAGGTTTAACAAAAACAGGCTTTCAAAAGTCTAGAACATCTTTTGTGATTTAACTGGTTAAGGGCCATCTTATTTTTATAAGGTGATGTGCAACAAGCATTTATTGTAGATATCATGCCAAAAATAAGGGAAGCCACGTTTAACAAGATTTCGACCAACAAAATTAATTGTTTTGTTATGATTCAATGGTGAGATAATAATGCTAAATATAACAAAAATTTTCTCATGTGTCGTGCAGTCATCAAACTCTCTAAGGTGGCTCTCGGTACTTTTCAATAGAATTATGATAGTGTCTTCAAGCACTCAACCAGTCAACCCTTTTTTATCACAAGAATAAACGTATCATTACAATGGATCAGTAGACATATCAAGGAAAGAGAAAATGGCCTATAAGCCTTTACAGTGATTCAACAATTTTTTTGTTATTTGCATTTAACAACACTTTCAACAGCTAGGGTCACCTCATGTGAGACAGATTTATGGGTGAAGGAAGACAACGTACCTGGAGCTACCACCAAATATTCGTGAGCAACTGTCAGACTCCCTGATGTCCTAACTCTGCACAAGTAGGGTTAGTATTGGTTGAAGACAAGTGCATCATGTCAACATGCTGTTTGTCTTAGTACACAATGCCACCGTGTTGACCCCCCCCCCCCCCCCCTGCCCAAGGACACACTGGTGCAATGGCCTAACCACTGAGCCACCGCCTTCCTGATTCAACAAATTTAATTCTGATTATATGAGATTTTAATTCTGTGAACGTTTTACTTAAATAAAGGTTACATTCAGCCAGTGCTTATATTTTATTTTAAGCATTGCAACCAAAACATATCTTATGACATGTCATTGGAATGAGCTTGTAGAGTTTATTCCAATGAGGGTCATAAGGCAAGTTTAGGAAGTTATTTAAAATTTTTCTGCAAGTTCTGTCCCCTGGTTGTGTAGGTAAAGGGTTGATGTTGAGCTGTTATTTGACATAACTGTCTCATATGAGATGTTATGTGACATGCTGCTGGAAAGGGTCCTTTGATCCCTTTCCATCTGTATAAACATAGCAAAAACGCAAATGCAAGAATGCAAATTCTATTAACCCTCTGCATATTTTGATGCAAAAATATACAAAATTTCAACCTGCATTTTCTTCCCATAATGCAAGTCAAAATTTAATCTTGTTCGACAGGGCTCATTGAAAATACACAAGAAATTAAGCCTTTAGCCAACATAACGGCCAAAAACGGCCAGCGCTATTCTCATAAATCGCCAATCAAGTTTCAATATTTTTTAATTCTTTGTCTCAAAAACATAGGTTATGACCCCTCATTGGAATGTGCTCATTGAGCTCGTTCTAATGAGGGGTCATAACTTTTGTTTTGGGGACAAAAAATGAAAAAAAATTGGTTATTCAGGAATTTTTTTTGCAAGTGTCATCTGCTTTTCATGTTAGGGAAAGATTTAAAGTAAAAGAGGATGTTATTTTATTTTCATTTGTTTTTCTTCCCCCAAAACAGATCGTATTCCCACTCACAACTATTTTTCTTTTTTTTTGGACCTGTTTTGAAAGTAACCACAGAATTAATTATAAAGGGGCCATCCAGATTATTAACTCAGTTAATGCCGCATGAAATAATCCTCTGTGTACCCACTCAAGGATAAATGAATAAGCAATGAACTATTGTCTATCTATCTTGGTAGGTAACTGATAACATACAGCACATAAAAGAACCTTATATGTGATCACTGACAAGACCACATATAAGAAAGAAAAAACTGATAAAGCTGTTTGATAAGGCCTAAAAAAAAGTTAAAAATCTGTTTCTCAAGACCTATGGTCATTTTGACTCCTGCCTTCTCTCTTTTTATTTCCAGCACAAACTTAAAACTGGTTGTCACATATTTTACCAAGTTAATAAAATGGATAAAATTTGTCCATGGAGTGCCAGAAGGCTCTGCAATGCTTTAGCCCCAACTGCACAATTATCCATATATTTAGTGATAAACTGATGTTTGGTAATCATATCTGACATTGGCCGATTATAAGCCATTGGTTGACCATCGGTAGAAGTGTTTGAACATCAGTTTGTGCCGATGGTTACACGGAACACCACAGGATCAAAATTTTTTGTATTTATGTTTGATTCACGATATCATACAAGTTGAATAAGTTGCCACAATGATTGGCGGGAATCATGATTGGTCTAATTTCATTTATTGGTCTTATCTTCCCCTTGATAGCTGGTCAAGACACGCGTGCCACATGTTGTGTGATGACAAAAAATCTGACATCAGCAGAAACAAGTAAACAGCACGGCATCTTTGATCAAAGATGCCACGCTGTTAACTTGTTTCCACTGATGTCATATTTCTTATCAACCTACTCACAATTGTTTACTACAGGCTTGCACTACAGTGGAAGTCCCTAACTCGGATAAAATACTCTCTATTTTTGTCTTTCCCAAGCAAGTTGGGAAAGAAAAGTGGTGCAAAAGCACCAATAAAAATAAGCCAAAACTGGGTCGAGTGCAACCGGCGCAGACCCAGTACGGGACGCTCTCTCCCAAGTACAACTCCACGACTTCCGTTGCCAGTGCGCATATACCGTCTCCAAAGAGTCATTCTTTTTAAAATCCGCTTCGTGTCGAGATGTTTTTGCACGCTTATCAGTGTTCCACCAGCTCGATGTTTGATGATTCCTGATTCATTATACCACAGTGTATCCTTTGTATTCTCAGGAACGGTGTTTTATATATTCTCTTTTCTATTATATGTCCATAATGTATATTTATTTGCTCTCTCTCGAGTCGCGCGCGAATTTCGCGTGCCACGCGGTTCGGACTTAGATTTTTTCACAATTATTGTTAATGCTTCTTTTGCAAAATTTTCTAATTGTGTTAGAGTTAGGTGTCAGCGGGGTACCACTCCTGCAGTGTTTCTTCTTTCTTTTGAGAGTAGTCTTCCTGTTGGGTGGTTCCCGGTCGACCTTCTGGGGTCTTTGTTTCTGTCACCTTTCTCTCTTCTTTGGGGGTGTTCTGTTTTCTCATCTCCACTTCTCTGCTCCTCTCACCTCTATCATGCCCAGGACAATTCCCTGAGGGCAATGTCTGCTGCCAAAGCATGTGGACGATGTACATTCGTCTTGTGCCTCCTGTAATGGGTGTTCGGCCGAGCGGCCGTGTGGTGTCTGTGGAACATGGTCTTCCACCTTCTGGGCGTCAGTAAACCGTGTCGTTCGTTCTTGTGGCCGTGCCTCCCGCTCCCGCGGGAAAGGAGAACGTGGTCGCTCGGGGCCTCCCGAGCCGACTTTGTCTGGTGAGAGTTATTCCTCCTCCGTGGGGGATGTGCAGTCTTTTCCTGTGGTGGATACTGCGGGAGCCGTTGAGTGTTCTGGTGTAGAGATGCCTGGTTCTGGGACTACGGTCCCCCTCCAGTCGACATCTGAGGCTGTCACTAGGGTTGTGACTCCTCCTTCGGAGCCGAGCCGGTGTGCTCTCTCCACTATTTCACCAGCCTCAACGACTCTCGACGTATCTACTACTACTGCTGGCCCGTCTGCTTCGTTATCTGTTTCAGCCGGCCTCGGCTTTTCGCTGCAGGGGACTGCAGGACTGTCCGATACTGTAGACGTGGGATATCGGCCTCAGCCTTCCCTGACTTCAACTCGGCGAAGTCGGAAGGGGTGCCAGCCGAGCCCATCGCTGTGGTCTCTTCGCCGTCGAGCACCACAGTTGTGTCTTTGGATTCGGATGTTCGTAGTGGAAACACTATGAACTCCGTGGCGTTTCCGTCTACTCACTCTGGTCACACGACCAGTTTTGGGGGACCAACGCCTTTTGTGCAGCCTGGACCTTCTGCCCTGCAGAGGTCCGCGGTGACTCTGAGTTCTCGCAATATTGATCCTCGGGGTGCATCGTACCCTTATACACGTCTGCCTTCCGATATTTCGGCTGCCGCCCGTCGTCCCGCGTCGGGTGTTTTGGAGGATCGTGACCCTTCGCTGGTTAAGAGGGTCAGAGGTGAAGCCACTTTGCCGGTTCACTCCCCTGTCGAACCGGTCGGTACAGGCAGTGAGCTTAGGGAGGCCCTCTCCTTACTCACTCAGGTTCTTTCTAAGAGCCTTCCTGTTGCTTCCAGCGAGGCTATGGGTGGTTTCCAGGCGCCTCCTATGGCGCCGCCTCCCGGGATTGGAAACAGGCCGGTTTCCGATACCTCTGGTGTCCCGACACCATGGGAGGCATCGGCTGGTTTGCCCGCGATGGGCTATGTGTCTTCCGACTCTGGGGAGGAGTCCGACATGCTTGAGGTCGAGGGCCAGCAGTCTTCGGACTTGGGGGCGGCTCTTGACTTTGTGTTTGGGTTTCTGCCTGAGCTCAAACCTGCTAACCAGCCGACAGTGTCAGCCTGGCCGCGATCATCGGTCGCGCTCCAACAGCCTATGGAGCAACCTGCTTCTGGGCGCCTTCGACCGTGCCAGTCGGTACAGGTGGTTGAGGCTTTTTCAGCATTGGATGCCAAGCTGAATTCCAAGGCTTTGAAGACTTCGTTCTTCACCAGGGTTGACACCTTTTTGCCTCCTGTGCGTTATCGTTCCTACGATTCCGCCAATCCGTCAGTCTGCCAGGCTTTGACGGTTCTGGATCAGGACTCCACTTCCCTCGGGCTTTCCAAGCCCAAGTCTGCCGTTATTCCAATGACGACTCTGGAGTCCACGTTGGGCTTATCTAGAGAGATGCTTGGCATGCTTTCTCTCTCAGATCACGTCGTCTCAGCTTTGGCTGCTTATCTGCCTCCAGATAAGTTTGACGAGGTACAGGCTCCTTTGCGTGTGCTGTCCAAGGCGCTTATGCACCTTACTCACACGCATGCCTGTAACACGGCCAATTTGGAATTAGTTCGAAGGGACGCTGTGCTGGACACAGGACGATCCCTTCCCGAGGAGCAGCATGCTACTCTTCGATCTGCTTTTTTGGCAGGTCCGCAACTTTTCCATGGTTCCGTGTCGACGGTCCGGGATGACGTCCTACGTCATTCCAAAGATCAGCTGCTGTTTCGTCAGCTTGATCAGCCTTTTCGGGGAGGCAAGGGCCGTTCCAAGCCTAACAAGTACCCTTCTGCTTCCTCTGTGAAGCAAAAGGCTGGTCCTTCTGCTGCCGCCTCTACTTCTTACTCACGGGGTAAAGGTAGGGGTCGGCAGAATCGAGGGAAGTCTCAGGATTCTTCATTTTGCAGAGGAGGTGGTTTCTCCTCTCGCGGGCCTCGTCGGGGCTGGAAATGAAGGTCCTCACCTCGACTCGTCCCAGGTTGGAGGAAGGATAGCAGAGTTCGCAGACCATTGGACCACCATCACATCCGATCCATGGGTGTTAGATGTTGTTCGGTCCGGGCTGCGCATATCCTTCCGACGGCACCCCACTCTGTCAAGGGTGCCTCTTCCAACCACAGTTCCTTCAGACGTTTTACGTCGGGAACTTTTGTCCACGGAGATTGCCAATCTCCTGGCAAAGGGGGCGATCGAGGTCGTCAAGAACGTTCAGTCAGTGGGTTTCTATTCCCGCCTGTTCTTGGTGCCGAAGAAGGATGGCCGACTCCGACCGGTTATCGATCTGCGTATCCTGAACCAGTCTATCATTGCTCCCAAGTTCAGCATGGAGACTTTCAGGTCGGTCCGCCAATCAATTCACCAGGGAGATTTCGCAGCCAGCATCGACCTGCGATACGCTTACTTCCACGTTCCGATGCATCGGGCGTCACGGAAGTATCTCAGGTTCGCTTTTCTGGGGCGAGTTTACCAGTTCAAGGCCATGCCTTTCGGCCTCAACCTGGCTCCTTGGGCGTTCACCAGACTGATGTCGCATGTGATAGTGTTCCATCGCACACAGTCCAGGGTGACTACTTCGGCATATCTGGACGATATCCTCCAGAGGCATTCCAATGCTGCCTTACTGGAATCGGATGTCGCCACTCTGTTGAGCTTGCTCACGTCGCTAGGATTCAGAGTCAACGAGGAGAAGTCGGACCTGGTCCCTTCTCAGTCGTTTTGTCATCTGGGGATGTCTTTCCAAACCAAATTCAATTTGGTGGCTGTTCCCCAGGCCAAGGCTGTGATTCTCTCAGCTTTTGCTCTGACTCTGTCCCAGTCCAGGTCCGCGACCGCTTGGAGTTTTCTCCGGCTGATTGGTCTCTGCGGTTCGGTGACGGATCTCATTCCTCTAGGTCAGCTGCGCGTCAGACCTCTCCAACACTTTTTGCTCAGTCGTTGGAGACCGAATGTAGATTCTCTGGATCAGGTGCTTCCGTTTCCGGACTCTCTGTATCCTCACCTTCTTCCCTGGACAGATGTTCAGTGGATTACGCAGGGTGTTCCGCTGGACTTACCCACGTCCGATCGCATTCTGACGGCAGATGCCAGCGATCTCGGATGGGGTGCGACGTTGGATCGTCTCGGTCTTTCCCTACACGGGATGTGGGACCAGGATCAAGCAGCTCTACACATCAACCAGAAGGAGCTTCTTGCTCTTCTTCTGAGTTTCAGGCAGTGGATCCCTCACCTGTCGAATCGCCAGGTCCTTCTACTATCCGACAATTCGACAGTGGTTGCTTACATTCGGAACCAGGGCGGCACGCACTCGCTTCCGATGTACGAGTTAGCTCGGGATCTTTTACTGCTCGCTCAGGATGTTCACGCCGGAGTGGTTGTTCGTCACATTCCCGGTCGTCTGAACGTCCTAGCCGACTCCCTGTCCCGACAGGGCAGGGTTATTTCCACCGAGTGGATGCTTCACAGGGCAGTGTTCCAGTCGCTTTGCGATCTCTGGGGACGTCCCCACATCGATCTCTTTGCGACTCGTTGGAACCATCAGGTGGACACTTTCGTGTCCCCGTGTCCAGATCCTCTGGCTTTTGCCGTGGACGCTCTGTCACTCGATTGGAACGGTCTAGTCGGCTACGCCTTCCCGCCGGTTCCGATTCTTCCTCAGGTTCTCGCCAAAATTCGAACCTGCAGTTGTCGAATCATTCTGATCGCTCCCCTGTCGCCTCAGCGGGTGTGGATCAATCAGCTCCGCTCGCTGATGGCGGCGGTTCCGGCACGTCTCCCGCTACGTCGCGACCTTCTTTGTCAAGGTCGCCCGAGGAGGTTTCACGTCGACCCGACTTCATTGTGCCTTCACGCATATCTTTTGTCAGGTCCTGTCTCCTCCGTAGAGGTTTTTCGAGACGAGCAGTGGAGTGCATTTCTTCTTCAAGGAGGCACTCCACTGGTTTAGCTTATGCAGCTAAATGGAAGGTCTTCTGTCGATGATGTGCTGATCACTCTGTTGATTATGCCAATCCTTCGATTTCACAGATTGCAGAGTTTCTGGTATATCTGTTTGATTCTCGGGGTCTCCAGCCTGTTACCATCAAGGGTTACAGGTCTATGCTTTCAGAGACTTTTTCTTATGTGGGGAAGCGTCGTATCGGCACTAATCCTTACCTCTCCAAGCTTGTTCGGCACTTTTCTTTGAAAAGGCCTCGGACTTTGCAGCTCACTCCACGATGGAATCTTCGGCCAGACGGGTTAGTGAGCTTCACGCCCTCTCGGTTGACCCGGCCTTTTTTAGGAGTTCTCCCAACAGTGTTACTTTTACCACTGATTGCTCCTTTTTGGCTAAGAATCAGTTACCAGATACTACTCCTCCTCCTATCTGTATCAGGGCTCTTCCCTCTGTTGAGGGTACTCGCCCTTTGCTCTGTCCGGTCCGTGCTATTCGCATTTATCTTGATCGGACACGCTTCATACGGAAGGGCAGAAAACGTTTTTTTCTGTCTCTCATTCCGGGTCGACAGAAGATCTCTCCTCAATCCATTTCTCGATGGATTTGTCTTGCTATTCGTACGGCTTATAGTCGTTTAGCAGCTGGCGATTGTATTACCAATCGTATTTCTGCCCACGAGGTGCGGGCACTGTCTGCCTCTTGGGCTTATTCTAACTCCGTCAAGTTGTCGGATGTTATGCAGGCAGCCTACTGGAGAAATGCTTCTACTTTCTCCACCTTTTATTTACGCCAGTTGCAGGAGCAGTCGGAGGACCTTTTTGCCCTGGGTCCTCTTTCTTCTGCTCAGGCTGTTGTCTGCCATAGCCATTAGGCTTCTTGAAGGTCAGTTTCAGCCTTGTGCTGTTACTGCCCTTTTTCTGTCTGTGTGTCACACAGGCTCATATGTCTCTTTTCATTGTCCTTTACCAATGATTGCAACATTATGGTTGATAAGCCTCGGGACCTCTTCCTTCTACTTCACGGTTCCAGTGCACTAGGGTTATGTGGGGGTTGGTTATTCCCTCCAGCCTTTTGTCTATTCAGCCTGTAGTAAACAATTGTGAGTAGGTTGATAAGAAATCTAAATTTTATAGTAAATTTCCTTTCTTATTATACCTACCACAATTGTTTACATGGAGGCCCTCCCGTCTTCTTTACGGGTAAAGAATCTTTCCTCCCCGCTGATCACATAACTCTAACGTTTACGGATTCAAAAAGAATGAGTCTTTAGAGACGGTATATGCGCACTGGCAACGGAAGTCGTGGAGTTGTACTTGGGAGAGAGCGTCCCGTACTGGGTCTGCGCCGGTTGCACTCGACCCAGTTTTGGCTTATTTTTATTGGTGCTTTTGCACCACTTTTCTTTCCCAACTTGCTTGGGAAAGACAAAAATAGAGAGTATTTTATCCGAGTTAGGGACTTCCACTGTAGTGCAAGCCTGTAGTAAACAATTGTGGTAGGTATAATAAGAAAGGAAATTTACTATAAAATTTAGATTTTTATTTTAATGCGTGCTCTTGAGGTCAACAAACCAATTAATCTGACTGTACTGTAAAATTAACCCTATTCAATGTATTCTTAAACATATTACTCCTTTTGGTTGTGACTATCTGACATCGGCACACATAATCGACCAATTGTGTGCTCAACTAATTGGCAAGTAGATGACGGTTGCAAATCCTTATCAGTTAATCACTAATGTTACTCTGTAGATTATGAGGCCTAAAACATAAAACCACTCCAAAATATGAACTTCTGCTGGAAATAATAATTACAAAAATAAACAAGAGGCCCCAGGGGGCCTAGGGGAGCTCACCTAACATGGTAGCCTAAATATCAACCCAGAGATTTGATTTCAACAAGTTGCATCTGCTCCTCCTAAGAAAAGCTTATACCAAATATCCAAAGATTCTTCTGACCAGTGGATCTAAAAAAAAAAGATTTTTAAAGAATATTCCCTATATATGAACCCAGGGACTTGGCTTTAACAAACTTGAATTTCACCCCCCCCCCCCCCCCCCCCCCCCCTCCAAGGATGCTGCACACCAAATATCAAAACATTCCGACTGCTGGATCTGAAGAAGAAGATTTTTAAAGAAAATTCCTCATTTTGAACTAAGTTATCATTCAGGCTACCACGGTGAGCCCAAATATGATCCCAGGGACTTGGCTTGAACAAACTTGAATTTTGCCCCCACCCCCACCCCCACCCTCCTATGCATGGTGCATACCCAATATCAAAAGATTCTGCTTGCTGGATCTTGAGAAGAATTTTTAAGAAATTTGCCTGAAATGCACTAAGTTCGAATTCGAGCTTCTATAGTGAGCCCAAATATGAATCCAGGGGGCCGATTTGCACAAATTTGAATCAGATCCACCCCACAATGTTGCATACCAAATATCAAAAGATTTTGCCTGCTGGATCTGGAGAAAATTTTTTAAGAAATTTGCCTGAAATGCACTAAGTTCGAATTCGAGCTTCTATAGTGAGCCCAAATATGAATCCAGGGGGCCGATTTGCACAAATTTGAATCCGATCCACCCCACAATGTTGCATACCAAATATCAAAAAATTCTGCCTGCTAGATCTGGAGAAGAAGACTTTTGAAGAAATTTGCCTGAAATGCACTAAGTTCGAAATCGGGCTCCTATACTGAGCCCAAATATGAACCCAGGGGGCCTATTTGAACAAACTTGAATCAGACCCACCCCACCCCACAATGTTGCATATCAAATATCAAAAGATTCTGCCTGCTGGATCTGGAGAAGAAGATTTTGTAATGTTTTTCCCAGAGACTACAGTGTTAAAAAGTGCTGACTCAGCACTTTTTCAAAGTCCTGAAAAAAGTACCTTGTTATCAAACCGATAGGGATTTTTTTTAACCATTCTATTCTACTGGATAAAAGTAAGCTTTATACAAAATAAGAATTTTCTGTGCCGTGTAGTTTGGGAGATATGGCAGTTTTAAGGTTTTTCCTATTTTTAGCTCCCGAGGTTCCCACGGGGCAACAAGAATTTTTTTTTTTTTTTTGCATCAATCAAGTACTTATGACCCATTATCATCTCATATCAAATTTGGTTCACATCAACCTCACGGTTCTGAAAATAGAAATTTTAGGTGCAGCCAAAATTTTTGCCCCTCCCATAACGAAGGCAAATAATACTCCACAAACTTCTCTTGAACAAACTTGATTCTAAACCTCAAAAGGACTCTGTATACCACATATCAAGCCTCTGCTACTGGTGGTTCATTAGAAGAAGATTTTCAAAAAATAAGGCCATTTTTCCCACACCCCTCTGCTCAATATGAGCCGAAACTTAATTTGCATAAAAATCAAAATGCCCCTATATAACCACTACTTACTTGAAATTTAATTAAAATGTGGCCAATGGTTTAGAAGAAAGAGGCTCAAACATCACTTCACGCAGGACGACGGACGGACGACGGACGAAGAGTGATAAGAAAAGCTCACCCTGACTTTCAGTCAGGTGAGCTAAAAAACTGCCCACCCACATTAGGCCTGACAATTTGAGGGGAATGGCCATTTGGGTTGTTGAAAGGTTATCTAAAATGAAGAACACATGAACGAAAAATGGGTTGAGCCAAATTGTACTGGGTCACACAAAATTTGTGCCAAGTTGAATGATGTAGTACATGAATGAACGATGGAATGATGTCGAGAATCAACCAATCATTAGCAGCATAGGTGCTTGCATCTGATTGACGAATAGCTGTTCTGTTGGTCAAATATTGGCCAACAGAGCAGCTATACTTCAGGAAGATGCAAACAAATATGCTGATGATTGGTTGATGCTCAACATTATTTTAAGCTGTTTATCATCTTAAGATGTAACACAGGTACAAAGTCCAGAAATGGCAATAATTCATGTCTCTACCACAAATGGTGATTATGGATGTCATATTCTTCGGCTGCATGCTAGGCCCATGTCAAGATTAGGCGGCTATATTTGTAACTAATTTGTGTCTGAATTTATGCAACATCCCCTCATTATTGTGCCTGAGGATTTATTTTTATTCACCAGGATATTGGCTAAGATACAACAGTTCTGAATAGTTGCTATAAATCTTTATTTTGGTTACCTAAGGGGTTACTTGAATCAAGTACAGGAAATGAAGTACAGGTTACCAAAGCTCAGACCAGGTGAACGATAAATGGGTTAGGCAAACTTCTGAAAACAGGCCTGCACATGCATTTCTTATCAACCTACTCACAATTGTTCACTACAGGCTTGCACTACAGTGGAAGTCCCTAACTCGGATAAAATACTCTCTATTTTTGTCTTTCCCAAGCAAGTTGGGAAAGAAAAGTGGTGCAAAAGCACCAATAAAAATAAGCCAAAACTGGGTCGAGTGCAACCGGCGCAGACCCAGTACGGGACGCTCTCTCCCAAGTACAACTCCACGACTTCCGTTGCCAGTGCGCATATACCGTCTCTAAAGACTCATTCTTTTTAAAATCCACTTCGTGTCGAGATGTTTTTGCACGCTTATCAGTGTTCCACCAGCTCGATGTTTGATGTTTCCTGATTCATTATACCACAGTGTATCCTTTGTATTCTCAGGAACAGTGTTTTATATTCTCTTTTTTCTATTATATGTCCATAATGTATATTTATTTGCTCTCTCTCGGGTCGCGCGCGATTTTCGCGGGCCACGCGGTTCGGACTTAGATTTTCACAATTATTGTTCATGCTTTTTTTGCAAATTTTTCTAATTGTGTTAGAGTTAGGTGTCAGCGGGGTACCACTCCTACAGTGTTTCTTCTTTCTGTTGAGAGTAGTCTTCCTGTTGGGTGGTTCCCGGTCGACCGTCTGGGGTCTTTGTTTCTGTCACCTTTCTCTCTTTGGGGGTGTTCTGTTTTCTGATCTCGCCTTCTCTGCTCCTCTCACCTCTTTCATGCCTAGGACAATTCCTTGTGGGCAGTGTCTGCTGCCTAAGCATGTGGACGATGTACATTCGTCGTGTTCCTCCTGTAATGGGTGTTCGGCCGAGCGGCCGTGTGGTGTCTGTGGAACATGGTCTTCCACCTTTTGGGCGTCAGTAAATCGTGTCGTTCATTCTCGTGGCCGTGCCTCCCACTCCCGCGGGAAAGGAGAACGTGGTCGTTCGGGGCCTCCCGAGCCGACTTTGTCTGGTGAGAGTTATTCCTCCTCCGTGGGGGATGTGCAGTCTTTTCCTGTGGTGGATACTGCGGGAGCCGTTGAGTGTTCTGGTGTAGAGATGCCTGGTTCCGGGACTATTGTCCCCCTCCAGTCGACATCTGAGGCTGTCACTAGGGTTGTGACTCCTCCTTCGGAGCCGAGCCGGTGTGCTCTCTCCACTATTTCACCAGCCTCAACGACTCTCGACGTATCTACTACTGCTGCTGGTCCGTCTGCTTCGTTGTCTGTTTCAGCCGGCCTCGGCTTTTCGCTGCAGGGGACTGCAGAACTGTCCGATACTGTAGACGTGGGATATCGGCCCCAGCCTTCCCTGACTTCAACTCGGCGAAGTCGGAAGGGGCTGCCGGCCGAGCCCATCGCTGTGGTCTCGTCGCCGTCGAGTACCACAGTTGTGTCTTTGGATTCGGATATTCGTAGTGGAAACACTATGAACTCCGTGGCGTTTCCGTCCACTCACTCTGGTCACACGACCAGTTTTGGGGGACCAACGCCTTTTGTGCAGCCTGGACCTTCTGCCCCGCAGAGGTCCGCGGTGACTCTCATGAGTTCTCGCAATATTGATCCTCGGGGTGCATCGTACCCCTATACACGTCTGCCTTCAGATGTTTCGGCTGCCGCCCGTCGTCCCGCATCGGGTGTTTTGGAGGATCGTGACCCTTCGCTGGTTAAGAGGGTCAGAGGTGAAGCCACTTTGCCGGTTCGCTCCCCTGTCGAACCGGTCGGTACAGGCAGTGAGCTTAGGGAGGCCCTCTCCTTACTCACTCAGGTTCTCTCAAAGAGCCTTCCTGTTGCTTCCAGCGAGGCTATGGGTGGTTTCCAGGCGCCTCCTATGGCGCCGCCTCCCGGGATTGGAAACAGGCCGGTTTCCGATTCCTCTGGTGTCCCGACACCATGGGAGGCGTCGGCTGGTTTGCCCGCGATGGGCTATGTGTCTTCCGACTCTGGGGAGGAGTCCGACATGCTTGAGGTCGAGGGCCAGCAGTCTTCGGACTTGGGGGCGGCTCTTGACTTTGTGTTTGGGTTTCTGCCTGAGCTCAAACCTGCTAACCAGCCGACAGTGTCAGCCTGGCCGCGATCATCGGTCGCGCGCCAACAGCCTATGGAGCAACCTGCTTCTGGGCGCCTTCGACCATGCCAGTCGGTACAGGTGGTTGAGGCTTTTTCAGCATTGGATGCCAAGCTGAATTCCAAGGCTTTGAAGACTTCGTTCTTCACCAGGGTTGACACCTTTTTGCCTCCTGTGCGTTATCGTTCCTACGATTCCGCCAATCCGTCAGTCTGCCAGACTTTGACGGTTCTGGATCAGGACTCCACTTCCCTCGGGCTTTCCAAGCCCATGTCTGCCGTCATTCCAATGACGACTCTGGAGTCCACGTTGGGCTTATCTAGAGAGATGCTTGGCATGCTTTCTCTCTCAGATCACGTCGTCTCAGCTTTGGCTGCTTATCTGCCTCCAGATAAGTTTGACGAGGTACAGGCTCCTTTGCGTGTGCTGTCCAAGCCGCTTATGCACCTTACTCACACGCATGCCTGTAACACGGCCAATTTGGAATTAGTTCGAAGGGACGCTGTGCTGGACACAGGACGATCCCTTCCCGAGGAGCAGCGTGCTACTCTTCGATCTGCTTCTTTGGCAGGTCCGCAACTTTTCCATGGTTCCGTGTCGACGGTCCGGGATGACGTCCTATGTCATTCGAAAGATCAGCTGCTGTTTCGTCAGCTTGATCAGCCTTCTCGGGGAGGCAAGGGCCGTTCCAAGCCTAACAAGTACCCTTCTGCTTCCTCTGTGAAGCAAAAGGCTGGTCCTTCTGCCGCCGCCTCTACTTCTTACTCACGGGGTAAAGGTAGGGGTCGGCAGAATCGAGGGAAGTCTCAGGATTCTTCATTTAGCAGAGGAGGTGGTTTCTCCTCTCGCGGGCCTCGTCGGGGCTCGAAATGAAGGTCCTCACCTCGACTCGTCCCAGGTTGGAGGAAGGATAGCAGAGTTCGCAGACCATTGGACCACCATCACATCCGATCCATGGGTGTTAGATGTTGTTCGGTCCGGGCTGCGCATATCCTTCCGACGGCACCCCACTCTGTCAAGGGTGCCTCTTCCAACCACAGTTCCTTCAGACGTTTTACGTCGGGAACTTTTGTCCACGGAGATTGCCAATCTCCTGGCAAAGGGGGCGATCGAGGTCGTCAAGAACGTTCAGTCAGTGGGTTTCTATTCCCGCCTGTTCTTGGTGCCGAAGAAGGACGGCCGACTCCGACCGGTTATCGATCTGAGCATCCTGAACCAGTCTATCATTGCTCCCAAGTTCAGCATGGAGACTTTCAGGTCGGTCCGCCAATCAATTCACCAGGGAGATTCGCAGCCAGCATCGACCTGCGAGACGCTTACTTCCACGTTCCGATGCATCGGGCGTCACGGAAGTATCTCAGGTTCGCTTTTCTGGGGCGAGTTTACCAGTTCAAGGCCATGCCTTTCGGCCTCAACCTGGCTCCTTGGGCGTTCACCAGACTGATGTCGCATGTGATAGCGTTCCATCGCACACAGTCCAGGGTGACTCCTCCGGCATATCTGGACGCGGTTCCGGCACGTCTCCCGCTACGTCGCGACCTTCTTTGTCAAGGTCGCCCGAGGAGGTTTCACGTCGACCCGACTTCATTGTGCCTTCACGCATATCTTTTGTCAGGTCCTGTCTCCTCCGTAGAGGTTTTTCGAGACGAGCAGTGGAGTGCATTTCTTCTTCAAGGAGGCACTCCACTGGTTTAGCTTATGCAGCTAAATGGAAGGTCTTCTGTCGATGGTGTGCTGATCACTCTGTTGATTATGCCAATCCTTCGATTTCACAGATTGCGGAGTTTCTGGTATATCTGTTTGATTCTCGGGGTCTCCAGCCTGTTACCATCAAGGGTTACATGTCTATGCTTTCAGAGACTTTTTCTTATGTGGGGAAGCGTCGCATCGGCACTAATCCTTACCTCTCCAAGCTTGTTCGGCACTTTTCTTTGAAAAGGCCTCGGACTTTGCAGCTTACTCCACGATGGAATCTTTCGTGGGTGCTGCTTTGCTTGGGGGGGGGGGGGGGGGGGGGGGGGGGGGGGGGGGGCGCCGTTCGAACCTTTATCCCAGGTGGATATGCAATTTCTCACATATAAGATGGCTTTTCTGATGGCATCTGCTTCGGCCAGACGGGTTAGTGAGCTTCACGCCCTCTCGGTTGACCCGGCCTTTTTTAGGAGTTCTCCCAACAGTGTTACTTTTACCACTGATTGCTCCTTTTTGGCTAAGAATCAGTTACCAGATACTACTCCTCCTCCTATCTGTATCAGGGCTCTTCCCTCTGTTGAGGGTACTCGCCCTTTGCTCTGTCCGGTCCGTGCTATTCGCATTTATCTTGATCGGACACGCTTCATACGGAAGGGCAGAAAACGTTTTTTTCTGTCTCTCATTCCGGGTCGACAGAAGATCTCTCCTCAATCCATTTCTCGATGGATTTGTCTTGCTATTCGTATGGCTTATAGTCGTTTAGCAGCTGGCGATTGTATTACCAATCGTATTTCTGCCCACGAGGTGCGGGCACTGTCTACCTCTTGGGCTTATTCTAACTCCGTCAAGTTGTCGGATGTTATGCAGGCAGCCTACTGGAGAAATGCTTCTACTTTCTCCACCTTTTATTTACGCCAGTTGCAGGAGCAGTCGGAGGATCTTTTTGCCTTGGGTCCTCTTTCTTCTGCTCAGGCTGTTGTCTGCCATAGCCATTAGGCTTCTTGAAGGTCAGTTTCAGCCTTGTGCTGTTACTGCCCTTTTTTCTGTCTGTGTGTCACACAGGCTCATATATCTCTTTTCATTGTCCTTTACCAATGATTGCGACATTATGGTTGATAAGCCTCGGGACCTCTTCCTTCTGCTTCCCGGTTCCAGTGCACTAGGGTTATGTGGGGGTTGGTTATGCGATTCCCTCCAGCCTTTTGTCTATTCAGCCTGTAGTAAACAATTGTGAGTAGGTTGATAAGAAATCTAAATTTTATAGTAAATTTCCTTTCTTATTATACCTACCACAATTGTTTACATGGAGGCCCTCCCGTCTTCTTTACGGGTAAAGAATCTTTCCTCCCCGCTGATCACATAACTCTAACGTTTACGGATTCAAAAAGAATGAGTCTTTAGAGACGGTATATGCGCACTGGCAACGGAAGTCGTGGAGTTGTACTTGGGAGAGAGTGTCCCGTACTGGGTCTGCGCCGGTTGCACTTGACCCAGTTTTGGCTTATTTTTATTGGTGCTTTTGCACCACTTTTCTTTCCCAACTTGCTTGGGAAAGACAAAAATAGAGAGTATTTTATCCGAGTTAGGGACTTCCACTGTAGTGCAAGCCTGTAGTAAACAATTGTGGTAGGTATAATAAGAAAGGAAATTTACTATAAAATTTAGATTTTTACAAAAAGTGACCTGAGATACAGATCTACTATGAGTGGCCTACATTACTGTTGATGACTCAAACTGTTTGACCTAATGCCACAAAGAATTTTAGACATCACTGTAGGCCTAAGAAAGTTAAGAATTGGTCATCTTGGCTTCTGCATGCTCCTTTTTGTAACCAATGCAAACTAAAAAAATAAAAATTGAATGCTTTATGTCTAATATTTTACCAAAGTTAATAAAATTAATAAATTTGTTCCTTGAGTGCAGCATTGCAAAGCCTTCTTGCCCTAAAGGGACAAAATAAACCACCAACCATGCTATTCTGTACAATATGAGGCCAAAAACATAAAACAAACCAAGAATATGAACTTTTGATGGCAAAAATTAATTACAATAATATAAAATAAAATGTAAAATAAACAAGCGGGCCCCATGGGGCCTGAGGTCGCTCACCTGACATGGTAGTCTTAGTATCAAACCAGAGACTTGACTTGAATAAGCGGCATACGCCCCTCGTAAGAAAAGCATATACCAACTAGATGAAGCGATTGTGCCCACACAATACACCGGATTTTCCTTCTATTTTCAGTTCCTGCACTTTTACATCCCAAAATTGAGATAAACGCATAAAAAACAGATTTTTTTTATTTTTGTTCAGAAATTTTCCAAGTCCCACCCGGCCCCCAATTTTCAGTCTTAAAAAAAAAAAAAAAATTTTCTCTTAAAACTGACCGAAACACATAAAAAACAAAAACAAAATTTCCGGATTTTGGTCCAAAATTTTCCAAGTCCCACCCGGCCCCCAATTTTCAGTCTTAAAAAAAAAAAAAAATTTTCTCTTAAAACTGACCGAAACACATAAAAAACAAAAACAAAATTTCTGGATTTTGGTCAAAAATTTTCCAAGTCCCACCAGGCCCACAAATTTTCAGTGTAAAAAAAAAATGGTTTTTGTCTTAAAATTGACCGAAATGCATAAAAAAAAAACCAACAAAAATTTCCAGATTTTGGGACAAAATTTTCCAAGTCCCACCCGGACCTCAAATTTTCAGTGTAAAAAAACAAAAAAAAACAAATTTTGTCTTAAAATTGACCGAAACGCATAAAAAAAACAAAAATTTTTACGGATTTTGGTCCAATTGGCTTGAACAAACTTGAATCTCCCCCCCCCCCCCCCCCCCCCCCCCCAGCCCCCTAAGGATGCTGCATACCAAATATCAAAAGATTCTTATTGGTAGATCAGAAGAAGAAGATTTTTAAAGAATATTACTCATACTGCACTAATTTAAACATTTGGGCTCCCATAGAGAGCCCAAATATGGACCCAGGGAATTGATTTCAATAAACATGTGAAACAATCTTCCAAAGATGTTATATGTGAAATTTGAAAGCTTTTGGAGCAGTGGTTTGGGAGAAAAGTAGTGTTAAATGTTTTTCCCTTTATGGGAACATTTTTTTTTGCCATAAATCAACTACTTGTGTCCCAATAAAATCTCCAATCAAATTTGGTTCAAATCAGCCTCTCGGTTTGGAAAATAGAAAATTTGGGCGTGGCAAAAATTTTTGCCCCTCCCATAACGATGGCAAATATAGGCCCTAGAACTTCTCTTGAACAATCTGAGTCTACACCCCAAAAGGAAGCTGCACACCTAATATCAAGTCTCTGCTACTGCTGGTTCATGAGAAGATTTTTTAAGATTCAGGCTCACCTTTTGGGCGTGGCCCTACCAAGGGGCAGGTCAACTTGATTTGAACAAATTTGAATTGACATGTGATAGGGAACATGCACACCAGATTTGGT